>WBMZ01006810.1:0-39217 GCA_013400975.1 Atrichornis clamosus | reverse complement strand
CTCCCGCTGCCCGCCCCGCCGCCCCCCGCCGACCTGCCCCCGGCACCCTCCGCCGCCTCTTGCGCGTTCGCCGCCGCCTGCCCCGCGCAGGGCTGCGCCTCCGCCGCCCTGCCCCACGCCTATGCACCGCTGCCTACTGCCCCCGGGCCCTACGCGTCGGGAGGCCACGGACCGCTGTACGCGCCGTCGGGGCGCATCGTGCTGCCCGCCTCGCCGCCCGGCTCCGCTGCGCTCTACAGCCGCCGCTCCCCCGCGCCCTACCCGCCGCTATCCCACGCCTACGGCGCCGGAGGGCAGCTGGGCGCCGCCGAGCCCGGACCGCGGCACGGCACCTACGCTGGCGGCCCCGACAGGTTCGTGCCGGCGCTCTGACCCATCCCGGGAGAGGCGTGACAGCGCGGACCGAAGCCCGGGAGAGGGTGGACTGCGGGGCTCGCCTGGCACCGCTGTTCCCGGGGCCGCCCGGGAAGATGCTGGAGAACCTTGGGCTGCGCCTCCACATTCTGCCATCTGCCCGGGCTACCTGGCGAGGAGTGTCGCAGTGAGCCCTGGGGACCCGAGGGTGCTCCGCCCAACCCTGTTAGCTCTCGGTAGAAAAGTCCTAGGGACTCCCAATTGCCTGGATAGGGCAAACAATCTATTCTCTTCTACAGCCTTTCCTGGAGCAGGTGCTCAAAGCTTCCTGCCAGGCTCCCGCTCTTGCGACACACCTTATTTGGTCTCTTCTGGTCTATCCAGGAATATTTCACTTTTAACAGTCTCTCTGCTGTTGATGATTTTTTTTTTAGAGAACAAAATGTCTGTTGATGTGGTGAAGGAAGGACGCAGGAGGCAGGAGCACTATTGCTTTAGCCCCAGGCTTTGCACCAGCAATGTGGCCAAGGCTGGAGAAGGCTTGGATGCCGGGGCTGCAGGCAAACACAGCAAGTCTGATCCCTCCAGGTGCTGTGCTTTGTCCTGCAGGGGTGGGAAGCGTATTGGGATTGGAACTATAAAAACTTCTACCATGAGCATGCCCAGCCCCTTGAAGAGGGACACAGCGAGGCTGTGGGACCTCTGCCCTTCAGGGTTTTTCTGACTTGATTATACAGAGCCTGATCTGTCTCTGAAGTTGGATCCAGCATTGAGTTTGGACCTGTTTTGAGTGGAGACCTGATCCTGAGGTCTGCAGGGGTACTTACATCCTAAATTACTTTGATCCTAAGGTTAACCCAGCTCTCTGTAGCCTAGAGAAATTGGCATATATTGGGGAAAACTTTCTTTCCTGGAACACAAGAGGCAGTGCCTTTTCATCTTAAATTGCTCCACTTTCAAGCTTTCCTAGGATAGAGACTAGAGAAAGACATGGAGAGGGAACAACTAATAGGAGTTTGTGAGAGGCAAAGGCTTGAAACAAGATCCATGGAGAAACTCAAGCATCCCCCTTCCATGAGATCTCAACACTTAGAAGGGGCCTGGACCAGTAGCAGATGCTCAGGGCTGTGCCTGGGGCTGTGGGTGTAGAGGGAGCCCTGCTCCCAGGTCTCTTTATACAGTTTCTTTTTCCTGTGGAGGTGGGGAACCTGTGTATCTAGGGCCAGGAGGAGGTTGGTGAGAAGATCCTGGAGTGTAGCGGGGCCTTGTAAGGAGACAGAGAGAGGTAGAAAGTGCAGCCAGCACCTCAGCAGGAGCTTTGGAAGAACAGAGAGGGTGCACATTCACCAGGGTCTCTCTCACGAGAGAAGGGTATAGATCATAATATAACTCAGGTTGGAAGAGATCTTGACAAGTTTCTGTTCCAATCTGGTACTCAAATCAGGGTCAGCTATGACTCAGACCAGTAGGATGGGGCCTATCTAGTTTAATCTTCATCACTTCCAAGAATGGAGACAGCACAGTCTCTTTGGGCAACTTGACTGCCCGTGTGGGGGAGAAGTTTCTCCTTGTATCCTTCATTTAGCACTTCTCTAGTCTAATTTCATGTCTACTGTCTCTTGTCCTGTTGCTGTGCTTTGCTGCAAAGAGCTCTTGATTCCATGAAGACACCTGTACCTTCTGCTTCACAGGGCATTTTCCAGATGAGGTCCTTAGCAGGATGAAATTTGTGTAGAGGCAGCTTTCTGTGGGTGATACGATCCATGGATCCAGGTGGGACATGAGAGAGGAAATGGAGTGGAGCAGAAAGGTGGTTGGGTGTCCCCACAACACAGGTTGGTGTGGAGAAGTGTAAAGCTGTTTACAGGAGGTGGAAGAGTTTTATATCTGCCTTTCACAGGGCTGTGAGGTAGGAGGTGAGTTTTGGATTCAAGGCCTCAGTGCTAGGGATGGCATGCTGTGGGTGAGCCACCTCATGGGTACCACTACCCCTTGTCCACGTAGACCTGTCTGTGGTACCGCAGGAAACTGGTGTCTGTACATGGAACTGGGAAGGTTGCACTGCCACCTGTGCAGGGGGGCACAGCTTACAACAGCTAGTGTAAGCACCTGTCAAAACTTTGGTGTGGTGAGGTGAATCAGATTTTTCCTTTCCTATCCCTTCAGAAGAGCTATGTTGTATCTCTCAGTGTCCTTCCTGGTCCTGGCACATCCAGAAGCTGCTTCCATCCTGGAGAGAGCAGAGTCCTGTCTGCAGCCTGGCTGCCTCAGCCAGGGGCAGATCTCAGCAGCTGTGCTAACACCTCTCCCAGGTTCTCCCTTCACCATCTGGAAGAGAAGCTATACATCTAGCCGTGCCAGCTTGTAGTATTTTTGACAGCTGCTTGCTGGCTCTGCTTTCATTGCCTGCAAGGACTGGACTGTGTAACTTTGACGGCAAGGCACGCTGACCTCTTGCTGGTTTGGGGGTAGCTGGGAGAAGAACTGTAATGCCTTTTAATGCTTTCTTCCCTTCCTGTATAAGCAGTTATCATTGTGGACCAGATCACTTTCTTAAAATCATAGAATATGCTGAGTTGGAAGGAACTTACCAGGGTCATCAAGCCCAACTTCTGTTCCTGCACAGGGCACCCTAACAATCACACCATGTGCCTGAAACCATTGTCCAAATGCTTTTTCTATCAGACTTGGTGCTGTGACCACTTCCCTGGGGAGCCTGTTCCAGTGCCCAGCCATGCCCTGGTGTGATATCCAGCCTAAACCTCCCTCAACTCACCTTCCTGTTGTTTCCATGAGTCTTGTTGCTAGTCACGAGAGTGAAGAGCCCAGACGTTCCTCTGGTTCTTGTTCCTCTGGTTTTGTTCTGTGCTTTAGCCCTGGTGCTAGCCTAGGGTTCAGCTTAAAAAAGGGTCACCAGTGATGATACAGGTTTTCTGTAAGATGCTTCTGAGCACAGATAGGATCTGTAGGCAGTTCAGGGAGCAAAACTCGATGTCCGTGTGATAGATCTTTGTGACTCAGAATGCACAGATTGGGAAGGTTCAGTTGTGTGTTGTTTGCAGATTAAGTCCAGATGCTTGTTCTTATTTCTCTCCAGATCTTTTAGACCTGCAAACTAGGGAAACCAGGCATATCTAGATGGTATACTTCTTGCAGCAGGTACAGTGATGAACTTGTTGCATCAAGAACCTGAGACATAGTAAAAAATTGCTTAAACTTCTGTCACAAGGAGCTGGAAACCCTGGGAAGAACCTTGAAGAGCTACGTGGACCATTCAAGAGACTCCACATCTGTGTGGGGTCTGTGCTTCGAGGTTTTCCAGACAAAGACAAAGCTATACCTGCCCTTTGCCAGTGTTGGCACTGCTGGAACCTCTGGCTTGCAGCAGGCCTGAAGACTCCAGCGATCTCTTCCCACCAGCACTGCTGTAGTTCTGTGGCTGCTGCAACCTCTCTGAGCTGTTGCATAGGCTCAGATGCCAAGGGTGTGCTGAACACTGCGGGTCTGCCCAGGCTCTACCACGTGGTGGTGAGATGTGCTGCCCCTGTGCCTGTGTGTGTGCCCACGTGTGACATGGGACTGCGTGACCACTGACAGAGGAAGATAAGCTTGTCACATCCTTGGGGAGCGGTGGCGCTGGGTCTCTGTGAGGATATGGGGATATGCCAAGGGGGATATGTTAGACAATTGGGTCTCAATGTACACTTGTGCCATGGGGATATATTAAATATTTGGCTCTCAATGTATTTTTGGCTGGCACTTTGCTTGTAATTCTCAGGCACCACCAAAAATAAGAAAAAAACTTTGATTTCTGTACGTTTTATTGTAAATATCTGAGGGCCTTCCTTTTAGCAAAGTTAGCCTAAGTTTCAAACTAATCTTTTGATTTCTATGAGGAGAGTCCAATAAATTTGGATTGTAAGCCTGTAGGAAACTCTCTAAGTGTAAGCACTTATGAGAAGAGAGAAGGGCCTTGAAAGTGCTCATTCCTCAAAGGATGGAGCCTTTCAGCTCCTGTTCTGCCTGAGTTCTGGAATAGTCAGGCCCTGAGCAGACTTTGAGAAAGAGGTGGATTGTACAGCCTAGGAGAATATTATATTCTGTATTGGAGATTTTTTTTGTATTTACTCTTCACTTGAAATGGAAATAAATCTTTGTCCTGTTTGTAATGAAGTGTCTCTGAGTTTACTCATTCAAGCCTTCCCTGTACTCCTTAGACCAGGCGAAATACAGAGCAAGATGTGTGACATGTGCTGCTCCTTGCTTTTCATTCTATCTGTCTTACCTTGGTTTTTTTTGGTCTGCTCGGTTGCTGAAGACAAAGTAAGGGAGGGAGGGAGGGAGGGTGGGAGTGGTCAGCAAGGCCAGGCCAGAGGTAGCTTATCAAACTTCTGCAATCCCCTGACTCACCAGTCTGCTTTGAAGGTCTCCTGTCAGGCCATAAGCACACCCCAGACATCAGTGCATGAAGCTCCATACCAGCCACTGCCAAAAAAGCGAAAGGTAGGGAAGGCTACTACCTGTGAGAGGAACAGAAGCTCAGAGATGGGCAAGGGGGTCGTGTTTGGTGTTAATTATTCTCTAATTGCTCCAACATGGACTTGGGCCAGTTAGAGTAGATATTAACGCTGGAAATGTTGTGTTGCCTGTCCTGTGGCAGCAGCACCAGAAATGCTTGGTCTTGCCTCCTGCACCCCAGGCCAGTTAGTTTTTTGGCTGCAGAGATGGAGTTCCTGCAGCCGCAGGCTGACACTGTGTTCACCTTATGCAACAGCAACATCTGTGGGAACAGTTCATCAAGCAACAACCACAGCTAATGGGGGCTGTAACAGGCCTTCAGGAGCAACTCCACACCTCAGGATGATGATCTGGCTCGCACATGGGTAAGATGATGGCAAGTGTTGCCCCTTCCCCTGCTGAGAAGGTGGTGACTGGCTTCCCAAGGGTGTCTGAGGGATAGTGAATTCTGCAGCTGCTGCCCTGTCAACAGCTCAGGCTGCCTGGAGGGCTAGGAATGAGACGGGAACAGCTAGTTTAATCTGCCAAGTTATCAAAGAGCAGGTAGGAGAGTCTTCTTCAATAGTTTTGGGACTCCCAGGTATGATTTATGTGCCTTTGAAAGTGACAAGAAGTGGATCAAATTTAGGAGAAAGAGTAGGCAGGGGAGGCAACTGCCATTTGGCCAGAAGGAGTACCTTCGAGGGAGCCCAAAGCTCTGTGAGTTATAGTTGGAGGTCAGTCTGTGTGGTTGGAGTTGGGCTTTAGCTGTACCTGTTACCTAGAGCTGTGATGCCAGTGTTAGTGATCAGAGAGGGTGTCCCACTCGGGCAGCGCCTGGATGTGAACTAATGTGAGCACAAGAAGTCTGATGCTCTCTGGGGGTCTGACTTCACAGAGTCTGGTGTATGAGGGTACCGTGGCCCATGCTGGCACAAGGAACAAGTTCACACACTTAGATAAGTCCTGATTTCTTAGAGGCTCTCGCTAGACATCAGAGCTGATTTCTTGACTGTTTCTGTTCGAATGTATGTCTTCTCCACGTCCAAGGTCAAGAAGTTAGGGTGGGAGATGGTGGCATCCGCTATACCTAGAAGCTGGTGTTTTTTCTGGGAGTTATTGTTGGATGTGGTGCAGTCATCCAACCCCTCTCTGTGTGGGCAGACTTAGGGGGAGGCAGGCCCAGCTCAGGGCTGCCAGACTGAACTCTCGCTGCCTCTGCAGCTTTTGAACACAAGGTGCAGCTGGTGTTCCTTGGGGCATATAGGAGCCAATAGTGCCGAGAACATGAAGTACCCTGGCCACACCGCTTGGGCCAAGAGGAAAAGAGGCTGTATCATAGCCTCTTCTGGTGATAGGAAATCTGTAGAATCACTGCACGCTCGGGGCCAGATGTCTGGCTGAACTTGGCCATGGAGGAAGCAGGAATAGTAACTGTGGACAGAGCCCAGAGAAGCTCACTGAGCTCACTGCTTTTCTTTCTCTGATGCCAGGAAGCTAAGATTCACAAACCAATTAAGAATCTGCAAAGCTGTTGTCTGGATGTGAACTATACCAAGAGATCCTAACTGATAAAGGAGCAGCTTCTGACCTTTTTTGTTCAGTGCCAGCACTGGAGCGCTTGGTCTGATCGTTGAGACACAGCTTGCTTGGTGCATGAAGCACTCTGAGTCCATCATCCCTGTGGCTGGCTCTTGCAAGAAGACCATCTGCATCTCATGTTGACCTCTTCCACTTGGGAAAATGCGCTCATGAATCCAGGCTGTCACCTTCTGAGGTTAATACACTGTGTCCAAGGCTTCATATCACTTCTACAGCCATATATTTTAGCACATAGCCTGTCATCAGATTAATGCTCACTGGAATGCAGGCCCTAGGATTGGCCAATTAAATAGTGGCCAATCCTTCATGCTGCATCTGGGACAGGCTAGTCAAAAAGCAGCAGCCACAGAGATGGGAGGCAGTGAGCCCACTGAAAGATCGTGCTATCTAGATCAATATCTGGCCATCTCATCTGAGCATATGAAGGATCCCCAGAGCCATGGCAAAATGGCACTTTATTTAGCTATGAGCATTCAAAAACTGGGTTATATAAGTGACGGCCCCATGCTGGCCTTTGGAAAAGAATATTTGTCTCAGCAAATACTCCCCTTGATTGAAGAATGTAGTAGAATTGATGACAGTCTAGTTGTTCAAGCAGCAGCCGGTTGGATGCAGGTATGGATGTGCCAGTGTGAATTTGTTCTCTTCCTAACTTCTGTCTCTGTTCCTTCCTGTGTAACACTCAAAATCTTGTTATGGATAGAAAAGGGCACACTGTAAGTGAAGCCAAGGGTCCACCCTTACTACATGCAGAAGTTTTAACCATATAGTACTTTCAATTATTAGTCTCATAGTCCAAATTAATACAGAGAAACCTCAGTAATGCAGCTGTGATAGCTATACAAACACGCACACACAAATTCCTAACATCTACCCCTGCTTCTTGATGCCATGTTCACCCTTCCTGTGTCCTCAGGTTTATAGCTGCAGGAGTAGTGGGGCAGGAGGGCTTACAAGGTATCAGCATCCTGAAGTCTGAAATAGGCAGATCATTATCTTCTCAGAGAAGGTTTCCTTTTCATCAGGGAGGCACCTAACACTGAGAGTGATGATTTCTTCCTTCTCCGTCTTTCGGTACACTTGAGTTTATTTCTGTATGTATGTCTGTTTTCAGTGATTCCCAAATTGTTTTAGTGGTTTGGGGCTTTTTATTTTGTTTTATTTTAGTTTTTTGTTTTCCTTGTTTTCTCTAAAATTGCCTTTACTTGAGCAACATGGGTTTGGGTTTCTGCAGCAATGAGTGGCTGACCACTGCAATAGGCTCACACCCATGGTGTTGCCCTGGAATTACAGACTGTTCAAGCCACACACATAAATGCCTGAGTGAGAAGTGCCAACCTGCCATGGTGTGAGAGACCGTGTCTGGATATTATTGTTGATATTGGTGGCTCTTTCATGGAGGAAGCAGAGGATGATTCAGGGCTTGAACCTTTATGCAGGAAACATTTGTCTAAAAAAAAAAGGTTTCCTTGTTGGGTCATTTCTTTTGTATTTTGTTTTCGTGAAGGTTTTCTCCACCCCTTGTCTTCTAGAGAAAAGGCAAAAGAAAGGCCCACTTGAAGCAACCGGGGAAAATGGTTTCAAGCCTTCCCACTTAAGTGGATGTAAGATATATTACCTCTCTGCCACAACAGGAGCTAGACTTAAATCAAGGAAAACCTTATGTATTTGGGGAGACCTCATAGCACCTTCCACTACCTAAAGGGGGCCTACAGGAAAACTGGAGAGGGACTTTTGACAAGGGCATGTGCTAGGACAAGGGGAATGACTTCAAAGTGAAGGAAGGTAGATTTAGATCAGGTATTTGGAAGAAATTCCTGTGAGGGTGGTGAGGCACAGGCACAGGTTGCCCAGAGAAGCAATAGATGCCCCATCCCTGGAAATGTTCAAAGCCAGGCTGGGTGATGCTCTGAGCAACCTGGCCTGGGGAAAGAGATGATCCTTTTCCACCCAAACTGTTCGGTGCTGCCGCTAGGGAGCACTGCCGGCCGCGCCAGGCGGCAGGGAGCGAGGAGCGAGGAGGGAGGAGCACCACTTGGAATGCAAATCGGCCGGTCTGGGTCCCGCGGAGGGAGGCTCGTTGTTTCAGAGAGCGCGGTGCTGAGCTCCAGAGGCGCACACGAGAGTTGCACCTTCAGCCCGCGATCGGAGCTTGGGCAAGCAAGCAGCCGTGTCGGGGGACATGCGGACGTTGGACAATACTGCACCCAAGCTGCGTTTCAGTGCCTTCGCGAGTTCCGTGTGAGACGGTGTGTAGGGGAGAGGGTTGAAAAATGGGTCATTATTAAGGCTACAAAGCTCAGATGACGCTCTTTACCACGCAAGCTGTATCCTGGTTTCCTTGCATTTTCTGTGTGGTGTCAGTGAAAACCTCATGCTGTCCGAGGGAAACACAGGCACAGTTCGTACTCAACACCTCAAGCCCATCCGGACGGACTGAATTTCAGCCAATGGGCTTAGGCAAGTGGCAATTCCCCTTGCCTTATGTGGATGAGCCCACACACGGAATACTGGATCCAGTTAGGGTAACCCAGTGCAAGAAAGTAATTTTTATACTGGAGCTCAGCTGAGGCCGTCGAGGCAGGGAGCTGGTGCATAGGACAGGCTGAAGGAATCTAGTTTGTTCTCATGGAGAGTAGGTGAGCATGGAGAGTAGCCTGCAGTCCAAAAGAGGGTTACAAAGAAGATGGAGCTGGGTCTTCTCTGAAGTGTACCATGACAGAGAGAGAGGCAAGGTGCTAAAGCTGTGCTGAGGGACAGCCTGGTGGGACATAAGGAAAAACATTCTTTCCCTGAGAGCAAGGCAGCCTTGGGATGGGGCCAAGAGAGAGGAAATCCCATGTCTTGGAGAACGCAAACACTTGGTTGGAGAAAGCCCAAAGCAATCCGGTCAGAGGTAGCCGTGCCCTGGGGTTGGATTCAAGATCTCCAAAAATTTCTCCTCACTTAAGTTTTTGTACAGTTATATGATTTCCCGGTGAAACAGGAGAGTCAGGCTACGTGGTGGAGCACTGATGAGGCCAGCTGGATGCACAGCTCCAATCTGTGGCAGCTCTGGCAGCATTAGAGAGGTATTTATTTAAATGGTGAACACAGCATGGGAAAGAGCAGAGCTAACAAGCTGTGAGCAGGAAGCGGTGGCCAAAGAGGGAGTGGGTATTTGCTGTCTCCAGGATTTACTGCTTAAAGTCAATATTAGTAAATTAATCAGCAAGTTTTTCTTATCTCTGTAAGACCAGGCACTTTTTGGGTGAAATGGCTTGTCACTGACCTGTGGTGGCCTCTGGCTCTAAGTTATTTGCCCACTTCTGCTGAGGCTTAGCTATGACTTCACTTCTGCTAGGGACCAGAAGACCTTCCTGGTTCAAAACATCACTCATAAGTAATAGCCTGCCACAAATCACCCCTGACTTTCTGCAAATGTGAGTGACTCTGTGTCATAAGAGCGATTTGAGAAGTGGGAAGCCAGGGTGCACAAACCAAACAACTTCCCTTCTCCTACAGAGCTGGAAGCATGTTTCCTGAAAGGATATTGAAAGGTAATTGGCATGGACAGAGGAGAGTATGGTTCTCCTGGATATGATGTTAGGTTTCATGTCCTTTGCTGTCATGTCCTTGACTGTCAGCACTCAGGATGGCTTCCCATGCTGTGCAGGATGTAGGGACAGGAGCCGTGGCCCTGAAGAGAGCTCACACCAGCATGTTCAGCCCAGCCCAGTTGACATTAACCAACATCCAGTTGAGGAGACAACCACAGTGGTCATGTCCACTGTGTATCACAACATACCTTGGTCTGTGTGCCACAGGGAGCAGGTCAGAGCATCCTGGAAGAGCCTCAGGCAGCTCTGTCACCATACAGAACAGCAAGGATCACTGTGTCAGGCACTTACGGGCTCCCTGTGCTGGCCCCATAGCTCAGAAGCCATTTCCCTGCACATATCACCTGCTCTTTGCCAGCAAGGAGGCTGCAGTCAGTTAAAAGTCTCTGACCTCACCCAGACTTCCCCTTCATGTCAGACCCAGACCATACTTGTCATCCCAGAGGGTGAAAATTTCCTTTATTGGGCATTCTGTCAATGGCCTTGGATAAAGACATCTGTCTTGGAGTCAGGAAGGAAGGAAGAGAGGGAGAAGGTGATTTGTTGCACCTGCAAAACAGCAGCCTCCCTATCCCAGATACAGCTGCCCTTGCCAGCCTGTCCCCAGGTCCATTCAGGCAGCAGAATCTACCTCAGGGATACATATGGACCACCATGAGTCCAACTTCACACCTGAACCCCATCTATATAAGCAAGAGCTCTGTTATCTGTCTTCTCATCAGAGACAGAAGCAGTGCCTGGCAAGTGAAAGTGCTGTTAAGGAGGGCTTTATCTTTCCCTCATTTAGTTTGCGATAAGATTTGTTGTTTGCAGGCACTTAGAGTAAGAGCAGTGGTACGAGAGAGTGTGCAGTACCTGGGATGACTCTAGAACTTCCTGGCTACCAAAGGCATCTCCACAGAGATGAACAGAGGTGCTTGCTCTGGTTCCTGCACACCTCTGCCCACAGGGAGCTCCCCCAGCCCTTCCAGTGTTCTGCTGCCTGTGTGCGTTTCAACAGCAAGTATTGCCCCATGTTCACAGACACCTCACTCTGCCAGTCCTTCACTGTCTCCTGCAGCTCCACTTCACACTGGAAAAGGTGGAATGTGGTTGTTTTGTGCCCTCCTTAATTGATATGAGCTGTAAGATGAGTCTAAAGCCTCCCAGAAGTTCCTTCTGCCCAAAATCTAGAGGGCTCTGGAAACCAGGAGTCTAAATGTCTGCAGATATGGAGTGGACAGTGTGGCTGATTCCCCCTCCCTGTCAGCACTACAGAGGATTGGAGAGCTGGGAAGAGACACTAGCTCTTGCTGGTCTCTGCCATGGCACATGTGGGCTCCACCAGGTGGATGCATCTCCTGGCCTGCGTGGCAGCAGCGACAGCCCAGCCTTCCTGCAACACGGTGTGGGCACCACACTTGCCAGGGACCCCAGCACTACTGTTGTGATGGTGCTCAACCATAAAATGACCTCCTGCCTCGGGCTCCACTTCAGGCCAGCACAGCCTCAGCTGCCTTCCCCCAGGGCCTTGGCCTAGGATCAGCAAACCTCTTAGCTAGAAGCTCCCTCCATGCTGCAGGTCTTCCACAAGGCCCTCTGGTTGTACCTTAGATATCTGAGGTTATGAGTGAGGTTTGGGTAGTTCATGGCAGAAGGTGAGAGATCTTGTTCTACTCCCACCAGTATCAGTAATTCAAGGGGAGAGTGGAACCTTGTGTTAGCTGATATATCTGTGGTGACCAAAACAGTGTCTGGATACCTGCGTAGGGAAACCCATCCCTCCAGGAGCTGCCCATGGGGAATGGGCTGCATTTGCTTGGGTATGGCACTGATGGATGCTTCCTGCTTGACACTCATCAAGTGCTTTTGAGCTTCTGGCAGTGCATCTGCAGAGGTCACCCCAGGATTTCAGGCTGGGGAGGCTGTGCTAGGAGCTGGGAAGCACTTGCCCCTCATGTGACATCCCCAGGACAAAAGCAGGGGTGGGACATCAAGAGAGTCTATCCTGTCACTGGAGAGACTGTTATTGGTGTCACCAGTGAGATGTCAGATGTGACACAGAGCCTGGAGGGCTCTGGGACAGCAGCAGCAACATCTCTGGAGCCATAAAAAAATCCCCCAAATCAAGGGTGACCTCAGGGCCTGGTCAGCCCTGTGCTCAGGGAGACAGGCCCTTGGTAAGTCAGATAACAGCCATATGACCTCCACTCCACTGCAAGAGGAGAAGGACCCTCTGTGTCAGGATATTACAGGAATGTGAGAGAGCCACTTCCCTTGTCATGCACAGGAGCAAGGACCCCGAGACCCAAACCGTGGAGAGAGACAGGGAGCCCCATTCCTTCCTGGCTTCAGGAGAAATCCTGTGTGAATTTGGGGGAGCCAGGAGCACAATGACTGTGCAGAGTGGCTTCTGTCTTGGCCCCAAATGGCATTTTCCTGACAAAAGTGTACAATTCAGCCAAGTTTCAGCCCAATGCACTCAGCTGTTTTCAACCATCTTTTGTTTGTCTTACACAGTAGCTCAGCAAGGTCAGAGTGAAGCTGCCCAGGAACAGAAAACAAAAAATATTTCCAGCTTCAGGAAAGCAAGCCGTTTATTGCAAAGTAAAACAGACTGAGGAAAACTTACAGACAAAATACTAGCACAAAGAGTGGTAGGGTATAAAAGTGCCAGGCTAGGCTGCTCCAGCCAGTTGAAAATCACAGTGGGTTTCAGCTGTGCAATGCCACTCACATTTATACAAATCAGAAATGCCTTTCAGAAACACAGATGGATGCTGGACTGTACGCTTAAACTGTAGTGTGGTGGAGCACTATGAAGCCTTTCATGGGCCCAAGAAAACAGCCTGTTTGCAGTGAGAGCAGGGGGCTCATAAGCCACAGGCAACTCCCTGGAGGTGCCTCTGTAACCTGAAAGAAGCACAGAAACAGAGTGACAAGGAGAGTATGAGCTTTATGACCCCAAGAAAGCAGCTGCTCAAAATCACTGTGCAGCACTTATCAATTTGTGAAGCAGGAGCTAATAGAAAATAGAAAAAATCCCCAAACAATCAGAAAGTTAATACAGAACATGTGTGTTGAATTAGTTATCCTGGTAGTAAGTTTCCAGAGGAGAGTTCAACTCGTCCTGTGTTTCTGCTTCTGCTGGTTTCAACACGTCCTCTTCACCTATAAGGCATGTAAGAGAGAGATCATTTCATATTGGGGGAGTTCTCACGCCTTACCCCTCTGTCCCGTGTTAAAGCCCCCATGGCCAGTTTCCTGTGGTTGCCTGGAGAAGGTATCTCTGGGTGGATTGCCTGCTTTCCCAGGGCAGTCCCAGTTGTGTAACGGAGTTGGTAAAGCCCTGGTGGATTTAAAGCCGGAGGCAATCAACACAACCCTGATGGTTGCCCATTTCAAGACCTCAGGGCTGCAAGCTGGACTGGTGTGATGTGCCCCAGTCAGCCCCAAACCCCAGGATGCAGAATAACTGTTTTCCATGGCACAAGGGCCCCGCACGTCTTGCAACAAGAGGCCTTTTTTCCCCACTGCACAGACATTGCTGGAAATGCAGTAATTGGGGGTCAGAGGATGCTCACTTTCTCTGAAGCAGATCCTAAGTTCTCCTGATTTTGAAGCTCCATTGACCCATTGACTGCTAAAGTAAATGTATTCTACTCTTCCCACTCTAGATCTGGGAACAACTCCTGCTGCAGTAGCTGTAAATGGATTTTCCACCAGTCTGCTATTCAGACCAGCTTAGTGCCCTCTGTGCCTCAGTCCTGGCAGGTTTCAAAGGTGTAGTTGCCTGCAGACACCCACTCCTTGCCCTAGAGCCCACTTTTCTCTACCACTACCCCAGTATCAGTCCTGAAACTGGGTGGACTATGGACAGAGCAGGTTTGGATTTTGGCTCCCCCTGACAAGCTCTGACCTCAAAAAACTGCATCTTCCCTCCACAGAGAAGAAATCTTCATAGAGATATCCCTCTGAACTAACATGTCTCTTGTCAGAGTCATAGAAGTGTTCTTAGGACAAGGAGTTATTAAGGACCAGGGCCCACAACCCCATCCCAACGAGTCTACTGACAATAGTGGACTTGTTATTACTCCCTGTGATAACAGCAGGAGCACACTTGGAGAGTGCTCTCTGTTGCCACAGCCCCAACATCCCTCCACCCTTTCACAGTTACTCAAGTAAAGTTTTGTGGGATAGGGGCCTGTGCCCTAGAGATGCTGTGGGATCATTGTTGGTGAGGTGGGCAGTCTTGGCTGACAGTCCCTGAGAGGCAGCATTGCACTGCTCCCCGAGCCACCACAGGGCCAGCAGCTCTCTGGAGACTCACCAGTAGGATCCAGGCTCCTGGCTGCCAGCTCCCCTTCCATTGCCATCGGTTGCATCTCACTGACCACGTCCTCCATGGTCAGCATAGGTGGCTGCTCTTCATACACTGGTTCAGGCAGTGCCAGCTCAGAGGGCTCTGGCTCAGCCTCCTCCTTTGGGTCAGGCTGGGGGTCCACCACTGGTCCTGGATCCAGGACAGTCTTGATCACCATCGGACGGCCCTGTCCTCTTCTGGCTCTTCTGCCTCTCTTCTGCTGCTTGCTCTTATAGTCTCTGCCAGGGGATTTCACAGGGGTGAAGACTTGGGAATAGGGCAAAGGACTTTTCCTTCTGCCCTAAGTCTGCTTTGCTGGGTCCTCTGTCTGATTGTGACCCAGTCCATCCAAGCAGAAGCTGTTATTCTGCTACCCTCCTCCTGAGCCCTTCACAATAGCCTTCTATGGCTGCACCAGTGGGCAGGAGCTTTGGCAACAAATTTTTCCTCAGCCCCACACTATGGTTGAAGTTTTCTTGCCAGCCAACCAACCACCTACACAACCCTCCCCCAACCATCTCTGCCCCCCAACGCCTGTGTAGACCTTGAGCAACTACTGGCTGCAGGTCACCTCTCCCCACTGAAGACTGATGGCTCTGTCCTTGGGTGAAGATGGAGAGGCTGGGCTGCCGTGCCTGGGCTCAGGTTGAGTGCACCACAAAAGCAATTTCACAGAAAAAGCAAGATTTACCTCAGAACCCACTGAGCTGACTCTTTCTCCAGGGCTTCTGCTTTTCGTTTCCTGAGCAGCTCTCGGTCTCTCAAGCGGCGCGTTATGATGACATCTACAAGGGTAACGTGAGTGCTAACATGACATTCTGGACAAGGAACAATTTGATCCCTCCCTGCCTGGTACTAGAGCACTGATGCAAGAGGCCAAGCTTTTTTTTTTTTGTCACAAAGTGGGTCTTGATACAAAACTGCTTGGGTATTGTACTTCCAGTACAGTCTCGGTGGAAAGGATGTGAAGACACCTCACCCAAAGCTCCCAGGCTTCTAGCCTGAAAATTACTCTAAATTTCCAGTTGCAATTTTCTTCCTGCTGCTGCAGTCTTGGGGTGATCCTTGTCCATCCTACTCCCCTACTGTAGGGACCTGAGGCCTGGTGTCTTTGGTCAAACACCAGTACAGACTGCAAGATAATTCTTCAAGTCTGCTCTTCTGTTACCCTTTTTCCCAGATAGCTGCAACTGGCCACTGCTGAAATGAATATATTTATCTAACAGCCAAGGAGAATGCCTTGCCTGCAGAACAGACAGTCGTCCAACATAAGAACAGCTCTGTGAGGGCAAGGGTGAGCCAGAGAGCACAGCCTTTCCCCTACACAGATGCTCATGTGTATTAGGCTGAGGCCTTGTGGGGATATGGTGACCCAGCAGAGACCAAGACAGGGCTAGTACATGCTGCTGGGGTTGAGAAGATTGGTCCTAAACATCACACAAACAGCCCCAGGCTGGTCTGCAGGTATGAGGAGGACCATGGCAAGGCTGAAGAAAGATTAACGGATGTGAGAAAGCTCCAATGCTGGCTTTATCATTTGGGCAAGATCTGTAGATTTCCTACAGCCACCAGCAGACAGGAGCACCCCCCAGATCCCATTACCCTGTGACATGCCTTCCTTGGCCAAGCTGAGCTGTGCACTTTTCACTGGTTGCAAAGGGCTCCAAATGCCTTCCTGAGGCAAAGACCAGCCTGGTGAATGGTCTTAACTTCACTTCTCCATGTCTTTGTCCTAAAAACCATCAATTCCTGATGATTTCTAGCTTGGACTCCAAGCTGTGATAACAAATACTTGGCTCAAATCAAGTAGCATGAGACCCAATCCCGTGAGACAAAGGGTATTTTTCAGGAGGAACACCGCTTCCCTGTGGCCTTGAGGGAGACATAATTCTTCCCAAATGTACACTGAAGAGCTCACAAAAGAACTGATTTTCATAGTTTCAACAAAACCCACACAATGGAAAAGCAAAACTATGACCTGCTCCTTCCAGTTGTAAGCAGATCCAGCTCCTTTCACAAAAAGCCTCAGCTATACTAAAGTACTAGACCAAACCAGTGAAAAATTGTCATTTTGTCATTCCTTGATCAGATGGGAGAATTGTCAAGGTGAGAAGGGCTTCTGAGGCTGAGCTGAGATTACAGCTCTTTTATCCCAGGTTTTTACTAAATGCAAGAAAAATTATAGTCCAGGTCAGGACAATGCAAAACTGACAGCAAGAGCCAGCTTCTACCCAAAGTAGACCTTTACACAAGACACTTCCAATAAGTAATACTAATGTTAGAGAAATTTAGCTTGGAAAGGATTTATGTTCCAATGTCCTCATCAAAGCAGAGTCAACTTTAAAGCTACATCAGACTGCCCAGGACCCTGTCTAGGAAAGTTGAGAACAGCTCAAAGAGAAATGGGAGGTTGTTCCCTGACATGAAGCAGTATCAGAGACAGCAGGGCTGAGCCAGCAGGAGCTGACTGCCAGCCATATAGCAAAAGACACCACGCTGCCTAGGAAGATGAGGTTACAAGCTGCAGTAGCAGGATCTGCACAGGGCTTCCTTCCATTCAGCTACTGGAGTACATAATCCCTTGCACATCCTGTTTACAGCCAAGGTAACTTTCTTTTCCTTTCAAAGTGTCTTGTAAGCTTTAAAAGCATTTTTAGCTGCTTGCAATCAGTCTCCTTCCCGGTCCATTCTAAGAAAACACCCCTCATTCACTTCTAACTGGTCCAAGAAAGCATTCCCACAACAGCTCCAAAGCTGCTTGTCACCTGCCAGCACTAGGAAGGAAAGATCACCATAAAACATATGCATCCTGATGAAAAAATATTTACTAGAGAACACAAAGATACAGAGATGAAACGAAAAGAAAAAAAACCCAAAGCTATAAGAACAATGAGACAGTACTGCCGGTCTGCAAACAGACAATCTACTGATGCTCTCTGAAGAACTTTGAGTTGAAAAGCTTTTACAAGGGCTTCTACCTTTGTGATCTGAAATACAACATGTAACAAGATATAGGTATTTGCAGTTAAATGTGCATCCTCCACCCCCAAGCATAAACTAGTAATTATTAGCTCCTTTTTTAAGAAACATTGGTAACAAAAATCATTCTCTCTCTCTCCAAAAACTTAAGTTAGGAATGTTCTCATCATTACCTGGCACAGCATACTCCGCACAGGCTGCAGAGGGTGGCTGGGAAGAGTCCGAAGAAGTATGGTCTTTGTCTAAACTCTCCATTGGTCTTTGCAGTTTTAATTAGAAAGCAGCTTAGTTCCCTGGAAACAACATCTGCAGATACTGGTGCAGCATAATAAGAGCTTGAAAAAATGCAGACTGCCCGCCCCAAACCTCTTATCTGGTCAGGCCACTAGGAGGGTAATATTATTCTCCTTATCAGAGTGCAAAGGTGTGCAAGTCTCTGTCCGGGATCTACTGTGTGGGCTGCAAAACATGTTAGTGCTTTTGTACTGGAAATAATTCCACTCCAGATAGGAATTTTACACTCACTGCCGCTAAACTGTGACTCAAAAGCTCTCCTTTGTAGCAGACAGAAGCTGCATGGCAGGACAGGGCAGAACTGCATGGCAGAACTGCCTTGCTGCTGCTTTCCAGAGTGAGATGCAGGGAAGTGTTTTAGTCCTTGAGGACCCCTTGTGAGGTATGAAATGGGACAAATGCTCTCTGAAAGTGTTTGCATAGGATCCTAGCAGTGCTGGTGGGAAGGGACATCCTCCAGATCCCCTCACAGCACGACCAGTTGCTGTGCAAGGTCAGGGCAGCTGTGTTGTGTATTCTTTGGAAACCCATAAAGATGGAGACTACTGAAGTCATGTTACCCCTCCAAGGGCTGCACCACCTTCCTGGGAAATCCAGACAGGATAATAAATCCATGCTGGCCTGTCTGTGCATGTTGAGGATTTCCCAGTGATTATTTGGTCCAGTCCTTGGTGGATCAAGGCCATGAGCAAAGCACTTCACTCATGAAGCAGGATGGCAATGGGCAGTAAAACCAGTGGGAAGACCCAGCTGTTCCCTTGCTTCCACAGGATTATTTCCTTTAGTGGCTGTTCCTAGCTCCCAGAGGCCTCCCTGCACAGCCTGCAGGCTCATGCAGCCTCTGCAGGACCATCTGTGGGGCCAGTACAGCTGCAAAGGGGAAGCTGCTGTTCAGTACAATGGCTTCAATGCCCAGAGCCTGTTCCTTGCTCTGTGGGAATGGCTGGGCCCCTAGATCACTTCATGTGAGATGAGGGGGCAATCTTGACCTGTAGATTGCCTTCATAGTTTCTTATGCCAGGATAGCACAGAAAAGCTCAAGATTATATTGTGTATAACAACTCTGATGGACCAGAGACACCTCTTTAGCCAGATTCTAATGCACTCAGCTTCTATCAGCACTTTTCTCCATGAGATGCTCAACTGCTTATGCACTGGTGAGGTGCTAGTGCCCCTAATCCCTTCCCTCCCTGCCCCCCATGAATTCAAACATGTCTCAATTGTTGGTAGAAGAACCTGACAATGTGTCTATGTGTCTACCCCTGGGTCTTCTGGGACTCGCCTGCCTTTCTTGGCAGGGATGATCCCACCTTCTTGAGCAGTCTGAAGACTTGCCCTGAGGCAGGGCTAAGCAGGTCTGGCCTGCCTCCAATCTTTGCCAGTTTTTTTTTTTTTTATTTTTAGTGTGCATCCTTTGCTCTCACTGGAAGCTCCAGTGCTTGAAACTTCATGCATGTGGATTTCTTAAGATGTAACCCTGGAGGTCCGTGGTCATGTCTGCTGCCATTCTGCTTATCCCCTGCATTACCACTTTGCTCCAGGGCTCCTGCCCTGTGTCCACTGCAGATTACATGGTACCTCCAGAGAGGTGGGGTAGGTCTAACAGCCCCAAGAGAAGCAGCAGGGTGGTGGCAGCACAGCAGATATGGGAAGGCTCTGATATGGGAGGGTGAGCCAGCAGCATGGATGGCATAAAGTGATGTGGGACTTCCAAGTCATTCACAGAATAGTTTTTTGTAACTCAGTCGTAAGTGGAGGCAAGGTGTTCCAAACTGGTGAAGATGTCTGTGATCCAGCACTGTGATACTGCTCAGCCCTAGGGACACTCTGGTCACGCAGACCTCCAAAAACTGTATCCGGCAGGATGCTTTACCATGCAAAGGCATTGCTTGTGGAGGAGGGAAACATACTAGACCTTGAACATTGTTTTTGTGTCCCTTATTGCAACAANACCTTGAACATTGTTTTTGTGTCCCTTATTGCAACAACCACATTATCACAGAATCACAGAATATACTGAGCTGGAAGGGATGCAGCAGAATCATCAAGTATAACAGAATCACAGAATATACTGAGCTGGAAGGGATGCAGCAGAATCATCAAGTATAACTCTTGTCCCTGCACAGGATACGACAAAATCACACTATGTGCCTAACAGCGTTGTCCAAATGCTTCTTGAACTCTGACACACTTTGTACTGTGACCATTTCCCTGGGGAGTCTGTTCCAGTGCCCAGCCATCCTCTGGGGGAAGAATCTTTTTCTAATATCCAACCTAAACCTCACCTGACTCAGCCTCATGCCATTTCCACAAGTCCTGTCACTGGTCACCACAGAGAGGAGATCAGTGCCTGCCCCTCTTCTTCCCCTCACCAGGAAGTTGTAACTGCAGTGAGGTCTCCCCTCAGTCTCCTCCAGGCTGAACAGACCAAGTGACCTCAGCCACTCAGACGGCTTCACCTCAAGGCCCTTCACCATCCTCATTGCCCTCTTTTGGACACTATCCAACAGCTTAATGTCCTTTTCATATTGTGACACTCAAACCTGCCCCCAGCACTCGAGGTGAGGCCGCCCCAGTGCAGAGCAGAGCGGGACAATCCCCTCCCTTGCCCACTGGTGATGCTGTGCCTGATGCACCCCAGGACAGGGGTGGCCCTCCTGGCTGCCAGGGCACTGCTGACTCGTGTTCAACTTGCCATCCCCAGGTCCTTTTCCATGGAAATGCTCCCCAACTTCATTCCCCAGTCTATACACACATCCAGGTTTGCCCAGGTGCAAAAATTGAGGTTCCTGGAGTATGTTTAAAGAGGAGCAATTAAGCTGGCGAATGATCTAGGAAACAAGTACTATGTGGAGTTACTGAGGGAGCTGTGGGTGTTTAGCCTGAAGAACAGGAATCTGAGGGGAGACCTTATTGCCCTCTACAGCTACCTGAAAGCAGATTGCATACTGGTGCGGCTCCATCTCTTCTCCCAAATAACAAGCTATAGGACAAGAGGAAATTACCTCACATTGCTCCAGGGTAGATTTAGGTTGGATGTCAGGAAGAAGTTTTTCCCTGAAAGTGTTGTTAAACTCTGCAACAGGCTGCCCAGGGCAGTGGTGGAGTCACCATTCCTGGAAGGATTTAAAAGATGTGTAGACAAGCAATGTTGCTTAGGGATATGATTTCATGCTGGATGTGGCAGTGCTGTGTTAATGGTTGGATTTCATGGTCTTTAGGGCTTTTTCCAACCTAAATGATTCTATGATTCTTTATTCTGGACTGCTTGCAGGTGGTATGAAACACAGAAGAAAGGGTGGAAATCCCTGTATGTTTCAGTGCTCCATGGGAACTGGATACATGCTCAGGCTGTGGCTAACTCAGCTTCTCACACCCACCATCTACTCAGTCACCCCAAAGCCTGGTGACGTCTGATAAGTGTCTCTTGACTCAGCAAAACATTGCCATAAGACACTGCAGAGCTGGTACTATGAATGTTTCTCCATTCCAGCTGTTTTCCATCTTGAAGGGAGCATTTGCAAAATAAAGAGTTGGTGTGCTCTCAGATCCTTTAGCAGTGTTTAATGGAATAGATTCACTTTAAAATCTTAATGGAGCTTGCACTTGCATCTCTTGGGAAGGAAATGTCTTTAAGAGACTTGTCTCCTGAGTGTGAATTACTTTAAATGCCAAGGAAGTGATTTTATTATCCCACAGGAAGATTTTGGTAATGGTTAACAATGTGGAAATTAATGGATTTAATTAAAATGGGAGCCCCACCACCTACTTTTGAGTTGTCTATGCTCTGAAGTAGAGGGACTGAAGAGTCAGAGTCTCACCCACAGTGCCAGGGACACTGTGCCCAACAAGCACCAGCAATGCAGCAAACTCTTCTCCAACAGAGCTCTCTAGCAGGTGTGGCCAAAGCCACACCCCCTTTGCTGCAGGGGAATTTGTGCAAGTAGGTTGAACTTTCTGTTCAGTCTCGGTTGCATGAACTGTTGTAGCTGGACGCTTTACAGTGTGCCAGGTGCTGCTTTCCTACCCTTTCTCTCCACACTTCAGTTCAGTCAGCCCTTGGCCACTTTCACTGATGCATACAGTTTCCTAGGTGAGGCCCTGGAAGACATCAACTGAGTATTTAGCAACGTGAACATCTACAGTGTCACAGACTCATCAAATGTCACTGGAGCTGGTCAGTAGGGGAACACCCCAACGTTGGGTACATCTCACCATGCCAGTCCCCCACACAGCTTTCAACACCTGAAAGTTCAAGGAAAGTTTTGTTCAAGGGACAAACACTCCTAGGACTGGATCCTGCCACTGGTGAGACTGCTGTCACTGTAGACACAACACCAAGCTTTGGATCTATGTGTAAGTCAAAGGTCTTCGTGAGCCTCAAAGGTGTCTCTTTCCCCTGTCTGGCAAGGCTACTACAAAGCAGTATCCAGAGACCTACATATCCCTCCCTGCAGTCCTGGATACAGCCATCATCAGCGTGGGCAACTGAGGGAGTTATGTCACAGCCACTCTTGCAGGGTGTCAGGGCACTTCTTCCAGTTTTGTCTCACATGAAAATAACAGAGAAACAACTTGAGGACTTGTCCTTCACTCCCTGGCTTGAGGCAACTTGCCTGGTTGCAACACACTGCTCTGGGAGCAGACTACAAGTTGCTCTGTGTGACAAACTATGGTTCTTGTGAAAGCATATAATCCATTCCTTCCCTGCCTTGACAAAGCATGAAAAGATGAGAAACGGATACACTGAACAGGCAAAAATATATGTAAAAGTGTAAATCAATGTGCATGCTCTGGCACAGATCAGGGCATTGTGGGCATCTTGCTATCCACCAGCTGCCTCCCGAGTCTCACCTCACCTTGCCAGACACAGATCTGTCAGGCTCTCTGCACCAGACTGATCTTGCACAGGCCCTGAGGCCTGTGGTGGTGTTAAATCACCGCCTTCACCCTTCTCTCAGTGTGCGGCTTGCTTTTGGGCTGTCTGAAATAAACAGTCAAACCCACCAATCCCTGGGGAGGATCAGTATCTCTGAATTTGTTGTGTGTAGAGTCATCACTGACCCTGTCCTGTGGCTGCCCATGCTCTGACCTTGCAGGTCTGGCCTATTACTCTGTGCTTTAGTTCTGCAGTTTCTGAATAAACACTCCACTTTGTGCTGGAGGCATGCGGTTTACCTCTTCAGAAGAGCTTCTGGATCGTCTATGTTGTTTTTTCCTAGCCTCTGCACATAAATAGTCGTGGCTCTCAGGGCAAACACAGCACACATAAGCTCTCGGGCTGCAGCCACTCTGCCTGTGCAGCTTGAGCCATGGCATGGGGCTGAGATGGTGGTGACCCCTGCTCACCCCGGGGGGAAAATGGGCCCCAGTTATGCACCATGATAAGCTGGGCATAACATTCCCCTCAGCTGTGGCAGAAAGCTGGGATAGAGCTGCCCAAATGAATCCTCCCTGCGGCTGGGTTGTCAGCAGCAGGAGCAGAGAACCTCAGGACAGAAGTGAGCAATACATTTGTGTTGTTCACTGTGGATGTGTTTTGGGGTTCATAACCCCATGAAAGCCTTCCTTACGGTTCAGGGGAGACACCAAGATCTGTAGAGAAGGACTGGCAATACAGAGAGTAGCATGCAGCCAGACAACCTCTTCCTTGCTATCTGGGGTTTGGAAGGGGACAAACAGGCTTGCAGAGCCCTGGGATAAATGGGCAGGTGGTGTAATAGCAGCAGCCGTGGACAGGTGTCCCCTCCTCTGCAGAAGTGGAAAGGGTCCAGGAAAGGAAAACAGGGAAAATCAAAGCTCTGGACAACCCTGAGCAAGAACGACTTTTCAGCCTGGGAGAGAACTTTCTAAGGAAAAAGAGAGCTTTTGATTACAGCAGCTGCCTCTGGGACAGAAAATAGTGGATGCAATCCATCAGACTGAGCTGTCTTATGCTCCTCAATACTATTTCCAGCTGCAGCATTCAATCTGTCAGCAAGGGCTTTGTCATGCCTTACGGTGCTATGGGTGTCCCACCTGGTGGCTCCAGCAAGGTGCAGCACTGGGTGAGGGGGTGAATTCCAGCTGACCAAGAACAACAGTCACGACACTGGCACAGCTTCCTGACTCACAGGATGGTCACTGACTTCGGGGAGCTCACTTGACCACATGATGCACCCCGGACTCCTATTTGGATGCCTGCAAATGAGACCTGCATAGGATACTAGTATAGTAGCAAGTCAGAGCAGCACAATCTCCTGTGGGTGAGCACAGACCTCTTCTTGGAAGGTTTCAATTCACCCTGAAGCACTCTTCAAAGCTGATTGGAAATCTCAGCCAGTATTTCTGTACAAATACAACATCTGGTGCAGGACCCAAATGAACTCAGGAGGCAAGTCCTGCATTAGCCAGTGCCCTCTGATCTCTGCCACTGAGAGCAAAGGGGGCCCCTTGCATGTCCAAGTTTATGGTCTTGTTGCAGGTATTTTGTGAAAGGGTCAGTTGTGTCTATGTGGTAGAAGTGGAAAATGAAAGAGCAGAGGAAGCCCCAAAGACTGACACTGTTACTTTGGTGGGACTGAGCCCTCCTGCCACAATCTCAAAGATGGCCCTGACACCAGAAGAAACCTAGACCTGAAATTTTTTCAGTTTGGTGGTTGTTCTCAAGGGCTAGAGTAGACATCTGGGATCCCTTGCGTTCAGCATATCCACTGAGGCTCTTTCCATGCTCTCTTGCATTATCTGAGCTGATTGCTGTATGAAAGAGTCTTAGACAAAAAGCAGAATAACATCTAATGTGAGAAGTGCAGATGTTGCTATTTTCAACTTACATCAGCTCTGAAAGTAGTGAAGCAGTTTACTAGGGAGCCAGGGAGTCATCTTCTCCCATGCCACAGAAACTTTATTTTTCCTTCGCTAAATCGCCTCCTACAGAAAAAAACTGCACCTCTAGCACCTGCTTTACGTGGATTTGTGTGTTTCTTTCTACTCCCCCATGGCCTTTCTCACAGGAGTGTCGGTGAGATAATACTCTATGCAGAGCACCCTGGCTTGTTATGTGGATTTGAAATTATTGTTTTGACTGTGCACTTCTAGTAGCCCTTGAAGGGAACTGATTTATGCTGCTTTCCCTCAGCCATGCATAAAAAATTCCTGTTGAAGTAAGACTGTGCATGTTATTTTATTATTCACCACAGAAAACTTAAGTTTGCAATCAGCACAGAGAACACAGGATCAATTAATCACCTGTTTCTAGGCTCAGGAAAGCTATCAGAAAACTCCAGTATCTTGACATTCTCCGTCTTTCAAAATCCGGATGTCTTGCCTAGTTTTCCTAGAATAATAAAGGAAAAAAGAGTAAGGGATGAAAAACAATACTCTGTGAGTCATACTTTGGATTCCATCAAATGGAATGGAGCTTTTACAAAATTGACCTGCTCATTTTCCTGTCTAAAAAGTTGAGGTGATTGCAACCTGTTCCTGGCTTGCAGAGGTCCCCTCCCAGGGCCTCTGACACCAGGGGTGGTGGGTCTGCAGCCCAACCTGCTCACAGCAGGGCTGCCCCTAGCGTGAGGTTATGGTAGCCATTATACTCAGACTCTATCTGAGCCACAACCACCACCCCTAAGAATGGAGTCCCCCCTCACACCTCCATGGTGCACCATCCTCCTCGGGAAGGGGTTTCCCCTGTGTCAAATTTTCACCCTCTTGGGGCTGCTGCTTGTGGCTGTTGCCCCATGTTGTATCACCTACTAGCACCAAGAAGAGTGTGGCTCCATCCCATTTGCAACTGTAGGCTGCTGCTGGATACCCCCAGGCCTCCCCTTCCCCAGACTGGCCAAGTGCAGCTCCTCTGCATTTCCTTGCAGCTTTGCTTGACAAGCTGGTAATCCTTCCCCTCCTGCAGCCCAGCACATGATTTGTGTTATTTGCCATGGCTTTTCCCAGGCACGAGGGAGCCTGAATGAGTGTACTTCATAAGCATCCAGTTTCAGACAGCCAAAATTAGACCCAGGAGTTCTCTGCCAAGGACATGCGCTCACATTTGCTCCACACAGAGCTGACATTCATTGGCATAGGTATTCCCATCAGTTCCACAGATAGGCAGGTACAGGAGAGGGCAGGCCTGCAGGTCAACCAGGTCTTCACATGCCGGCTGTAAAGGAGAAACAACAGCACACATTTCAGTGTCAGCAGCACCCATCTCTTTCTCCCATAATACCCAGTCAGGAGCAAGAGCCACTGGCAACCTGATTCCCTCTGCCTCAGACGGAGCAGGGCATATGCACAGAGGAACAGAGGCCACCACACCCCTCAGTGGGATCTGTGGCCTGGGCTTAGGTGGGGGTTTGGTGCTTGAACACCAGTACCCATGAGGCTGGGGATGATTGCTGGGAACAGTCTTTCTCCCAAGCACACCAGGCAAACCCATCTCAAGCCATGAACAAGGAAAACCAGAAACCTCTTACCCTTCTCAGGCCACTCCCTTCATTCAGCTCTGCCCCTGAAACAGAGCAGAGATCCATGAGTGTGACACACCTGTGACTGATGGCAGAAGCACAAGTCATCGACAGAGGATTGCATCTAAATGCAAGGGAAGACAGTGTTGTCAGAGCCCACTCAGGACTGAATCAGCTCTGTGGATTTCATGAGGGGGGATCAACTTTCTGCATGCCACCCCCACTTCTCCCTGCCAGCAGCACAGTGCAGTTTCCATCCACAACTGAGCTGGCTAGGACAAAGCCGTGAATGTTCCCACCCTCAAAACCCTCTCCCAAAAGCCCTCTCTCCCAGTATCTGGGTCAGAAGCTCCACAGAGCATCCAGCATATCTCAGGAAATGTGAACATGCAGTGTTGCATGGGGCATAAGGTATCCTCAGAAGGCTGAGGCTTCGTGATGCTGCACAGCTGGACGGCTGACACCTCTAAGGAGAGCAGCATTGGGTGGGTTCTTTTTTCTCAGCCAGGCAGGGCAGTAGCAATAGTTCTCAGCCCACCTGTGCACAAATGTCCTGCGAGCTTGAAGGCTCACACACACACAGCTGCAGGACCACCACTACATGCATGTAGGTAGCAAAGGCTTTCCAGTGCCTACAAACAGGTACTTCCTACATAAATATGCTGAGCACACAGCGTTCTTGCAAAGACTTGCCAGTTTTCACGGAGGCAGGAACTATAGTAGCTGTACATGCTGTGTACATGCAGTGTACATGCTGTCCTCCCAGGGCCTGGTTCCTGTTCACACTGTGGACTCTCCCCTATCCCACCCCTCTCCCAAGTGCAATACAGTTGATGCACCAGCCTGTAACCCTTACCCCAAACTGCTAATAAGGAAGGCATGGTGTGTTTGCTGCAGTCCTTCTTCCTCACCATGCTGCCACTGCTTGTTTGCCCTTCTCACTTTCTCTCCAAACCAGAATTTCTGGATCTTTTTGCCCTACCATGCATTTCCTTCTGTCACATTTTCCCTCTGCCATTCCCAACCCACCACCAATGATCCAGCCTCCAGCAGCAGAGCAGACTTACCGCTGGCAGTGACGAGAGTCACCATTGCCATCACCACCACCAGCAGCTCCCTCACAGGCATGGTCGGCTCAGGCAGACCCGCTCGTGCACCTCGCTCTGCTCATGGCTGCCTTTATAAGAGAGGGTGCTACCTTATCTCAGGAGTGCTGGGAAAAGCAGCATTTTAATCTGTGCTGGGAACAGCTGGACTGTACACCCACAGGGATCACTTAGGCACTCTCATGCAACTGATAAGCTTCCCCCGTGCCACTTGTCGTCTTCAGGTGTCAGCACTGAAGGCTGCTTTAAAATCCCTGTGCACTGTAGTCAGGGTTGGGCAATGCGGCTCTTCTCCACTTACTCAGCCAGCTTACTTCTGAGTGTATCTCACCCAGACCATCCCTTCAGCTTTGCAGCTGCTGTTCTTTGTACGTGACAGGTATCTCCGCTTGAGTTGTGCGACTGCACATAGGAAAGCCAGGATATGCAGGCCGATTTGGGTGGTGGCCTGAGCATTATCCCAGGAGATCCAGCCAGGTGGATTCTCAGCAGCCTGGCACACTGGGCAGGACCCCAAACACAACAGGAGGCCTGCTGTCATGCTGCACCAAGCCCACCCAGTCCCTGGGTGGGATGGGACAGGCTGTGGGTGCAGAGGGCCTGGAGGGTACAAAATTCACCTGACTGGGAGCAAGGAGCTGCAGGTGCAGACACTACTTGCACTCAGAGAAGCCACATCGTCAGAGGTGGTTTAATACCTTACTTCACTCACCATCTTGGCTGCAACTGAGATTGAAGGAGCAAAATTATCATAAGTGTGTTGGAAGGGAGCTGTGTGTGTGGATACCTAGATTAAATACACAGAGGAGGCGCACAGAGCAGGAAGGGGACAGAGAGGCTGGAGATGATCCTCAGTGGTAAGAAACACAGTCTTTTCAACAAGCATCACCATCCCAGAATATCCCAGCTGCTTTGTCTACAAGACTAGAAGCTTGACGTCAGTGTGAGCATCCTTATAACCTCCTTCTCAGAAGATGGATTTTCCACATCTGTCTCCACTTTCCTTTGGTGAAACAAAATCAGTTGGTGAAGGGTGAAGGATGGGAAAGTCAGTGTAAGACCAGTGTTGACTAAAAACTCCTTTGGGTCAGCCTTGCTGAGATTAGGTCTGGGCCAGAAGGGACTGAAGGTCTCCTTCCCTATGGGAGCAGGTGGGATGTGCCCAGTGTGCAAAGGGTGAGCAGGGGCTAGGTGTCCTACAGAAACCACCAGCAGACTAGGAGAGCTCCAGACGCCCAGAGCACACACATTTGCACTTGCTGAGGATCTGACCATGATTGTGCTTAGGACATTTCTTTCCCACAGGACGGTACACACTGACCCTCTCTGTCTGAGACAAAAGGGAACAGCTTTGTGATATCCCCCATGGCTGGAGAGATATGGGCTCTGCAAGAGGCTGTTGACATACATCCTTGCTGTTGGAGGTCCTTCCACGCAACTCAGTAGGGCTGTGACCAGGTTTTGGAAAGAGGGAAGGTAACAAGCTCAGAGTTCCCCTTGCAGAACCATTCCTCCCGTCTGCCAAGGCAGCTGTGCACATGTTTTATATTCCCTCTTCATGGAGTTTACACAGTTCAATAACCTTTGGCTTTTATTATTATTCCACTTTGGAAATCCCTCAACTAAAGTAAATATTTAACTGCATTAGCAGTTGTTCCCAAGGCACATGGGGTCCTGTTAGTCTTGTTTAGTCTAGTACAAGGGAGGCCAAGGGGGATCTGATAGGAGCCTACAACTGCTGGAAGGGAAGCTGATGGAGCCAGTATCTTTCTGGTGGTGCCAGATGACAGAATGAAAAGCAACTGTCACAAACTGCAGCCCTGAGATGATCAGGTCAGGAGTCAGGAAAGAAACGTTACCCCAGAGGGTGAATAATCCAAACTAGAGGTGAGGTAGGAGATCTCCATCCTTGGTAGGCCGTGTACCTGACCAAGCCCTGCTGTGCACAGGTTTGGTGAGTGAGCCCTGGAGGGTCCTGCCACCAGCACACTGGGGCCGGGGGACACAGCAGCTATCAGTCTCCAGCACACATGGACATATGTCCTTAGATTCCCATCTTGCAAATCTGGTCCTAGCCAACACTTGACAACATGAACAACACACAGGCCCCTCCTGCAAGCTGCTTCTACACCAACACACTGCACTGCTCCAGATGAGGGCTATCTTGGACCTTTAAAGTCTTCTTCAAAGGTTTTATTATCAAAAAGACTATTCAGATGCTGATCATAATGCCTCTGGTGCCACCTCTGGTACCTTAGGTTCCAAGCAGGGCCTGGTTCTTTAGTCATGCCAGCAGCAGCGCAGGGACAACAGGCCGGGGCTGTGCTGTTGGGAAATATTGTGTGCTCCAGATAACTCTCTTTGGATGGAGGGCAGTGGGAAAAGTCTGCGTCCCCTCTGTGCTGGAGGCAGCAAAGTCAGCAGTGCTGTATCGAAGCTGTTGGCTGATACAAGGCTTGATCTTCCTCTACCTGGTTCCACAGTGACATTCAAATGTCATTGCCTTCACAGAGCAAATTAAAATGACATACTAAGAGATAAATGCTAAAGGGTAAATGACCTCTTGCATACTGTTTTTGTCTTTTCAGGCTTTTCTTCCAAGTACAAACTTGCAACCCCTAATGAAAGTCCTGCCTACTGTACCCCTCAAAGAAGAGGTGGGGGAATTCTTCCTTGGGTGGGGCAGGAGGTTTTTTGGTGGCTGCTTCCCCTCACATTGCCCATACAGCTCCAGCTGGCTCTGCCATTTTCTCCCTACATCTCCCAGCAAGATGGTGATGTAGGAGGCTTCAAGACGTAGGATGGTTAGATGTAAAAGCTCCAGGCTTGCCTGCGGAGCTGGAGACCTAGTCTCTCCACCAGCAAGGCAGATAAACTCTGCTAGAGACAGTGGCAACAAGCAAGGAGACTTCTACTTCCAAAACCAATCTCAGGCTTGTTCCCTCACAGCACTGACCCTGTCTTTGTGCTTGTTCCCACACTCATGGCACCCACCAGCCCATGTCCACGCATTACTTGGGGTCACTCGTGGCTTCTCAAGCCCTTATCGCACCTTTCCCCTCCCAAGGGACCACAGCTCTGTTTGCAGGCTTTCCATCTGAGTGGGCAGAGATGGCAGCAGGCCAAATCGGATTGCATCACATCGCTCTTGCCCCATGTCTGCCTGGTGGCCTTATCGGTGGTGCGGCCTTGGTGTCGTCACTGCTCCACCCAGCACCTGCCATTTCCTTGCTGTTATCTGTTGCCCTTCCTGGATTTCATGGCTGTTTTCGGCCTTCCCACTTGCTGCAACCACACTGATATTTTAACTCCTGTTCTGCTGCTCCTCCTAGGGCTTTGACGTACCAGCAGATGCTGAAGTCCCACAAACACTGCAGTACCCTGAGAGCAGAGTGTTGCTTTGCTTGTGCAGCCCAACCCAGAGCCCACCACCTACCCTCCTGTTGCACAACAGGGCAAGGCAAAAAGAGGAGGGCATGCTCATTTTCATGCTTAGCTTACTCCCCAAATCCAGATGGTTTTTATAGAGAAGTTAACAGTCTCTGCTCTGTTCCTCTGACCACTCTGAGGTCTCCCCACAAGTAAGAGAGAGAAGGAGCAATTTGTTCTCCTTTGAATGCAAAACCCCTCTCAAATCAAAAACAATACCAGAGATGCAAGTGATTACCAGAGGTTTTCCTTCAGGTGTACTGTGGAGCCAAAACCTCACATCTTAGATCTCCCTCTGTAATAGGGGCAGGCACCAGCTGTCACCACTTCCCAGCAGTTTTCCCAGACTTTCTAGATTCAGACCAACTTTCATCCAGCTTCCTCCTTTTTATTATTGTGAGTAAATATTCCCACGTGTCAGGCAGTGAGTTGTGCTCATTATTTCTTTGATAGAATTTCCCTGTGATACTGTTGGCTGTGAGAACACAAGATGGTGAGTACACCGACTAATTCTGCCTGCTGACATTCTCACTGGATGCAGTCAGGACCAAAGTGACATCTATCTGGAGAATAGAGCTTCCTGCCAAGCAAGGCTGTACACTGGACTGCAGAAGTGCAACAGTCTAGGGGAACATCCATTGTACACCTTTTTCCTCTGCTTCAGCTTACAGCTGGGCAGAAGTTGCTACAGCTTGCCCTGATCCAAGGGCCCCGGCTTCTCCTCTCCCTTGTGTTTACCTCTGCCTGTTCAGACCTCGGTACTACAAGACATGCTCTAAATGCATCTGCAGCCTGCAAATGCTCTGCAACTCCTTGGCAGCTTACAGCTGGTGTTGACCTGCCTTTTCCCACATGCTCGCACTTGAGGGCTGGGTGACCAAATCCTGCGTGCAGCAGATAATACCACAGAAAACCACGGATTTACCTTTTGCCCAGTAAATGCTTGGCATGAGGTACACCAAGCCCCAGTGCTGGCATCAGGGATGGGATGAGACTGTGTGGCTGGGCTGAGTGGGCAGAGCTTCCTTGCTGCTGCAGTACCAGCCCCTCCTGCTCTGAGCTGACACAGATGACCTGGATGCTGGCAGCAGGAGTAGGTATGCTGGCCCCAGCATATTGATGTTCAGTCTTGTTTATCTGGAAACTTGCACCCACCGTAATTAAAAAAAAAAAAAAAAAAAAAAAATCAGATTTCTGAGTCTCTTTTCCCCTGGAGTTTGTTTCTGAATGAATAGACTTGTACTAGGCCCCAGACTTTTATATGTTCTGAGAACAGTGTTGCTAATTCCATTTTGTGTAGGACTGAATGCTGTCATCAACCTGCATTAGCACCACACTGGAGAAAAATGGGTAGCACATATGCCAGCTCTACCCTTCAAAGTGACAGTGAGTTTTTGTGGAGGAGGTCCCTTGACTTTTGCAGGAAAGGCCTGGTTTTCCTAGTCTGCCAGCTAGTAAAGTCCCTGAAGGTACCCCAGAGCAAACTGATGTAATAAAGGACACGGTGTAAAAGAATCAGGGAAGTTTCTCCTTGCGTTTTGAGGGGATGTTGTTCTGTGATGCTGCATTTGCATGGATCTTTGGCAGCAGGGTCACCCAGTCATGCCTGGCCACCTTTCCACATTGCCACTGGTTAACATTCACATGTCTCCACTTTCTCCTACACGTCTGGGGGTGCTGCATCCTTCTGAAGAAAAATCAGGGAATAAAACACTCTCTGTGTTCTGTTTACTCAGTGAATGTGCAGACACACACACTGCTCAGCACTTCCCCATTAGTTAAGTTGCCAGAGAAGGAAGATGCAAGTTTACACGTAGACACTAAGAGCAGAAAGATGTGTCCTTGATGTTGCCTACTTGTGACTTCATAGCCCACCTACCGAGCAGGTAGGCATTTTACCAAATGACCTAGTAACTACTTGGGTATATATGAATTAACACCAGGAGGGAGCCACAACAAACACCACTGAAAGAGGGCCACCATCACCCTCAGTGGAACCCATCCTGTTTCTTGGAATACATTCCTGCAGTTTTTGATCTCATTTCTCTTAAAAGTTGTAGAGTGAATTTTGCAGTCTCTGAGATACCTCATGTATGTTGAGATAGAGATATCCTCTGTTAACTCATATCTTGGCTCTGTTTTTAACTCTGACACTACGATCATCTAAATGTGTGCTGGCAGATCAGAGCAGAACTAGAAGTATTGAAAGCAGCTTACTCTTGAGTAGCCAGATGCTAATGCAAAGTTTCTCCTTTGGGAACAGTCAGGCAAAATGAGCTCAACAGTGTCACCAATCCCACCATTGTGCATAACTGTCATCTCAGATTATGCTCTGGAAAACACACTGTTCAAGGGTCCAGCCAGGTCCTGGCACCTCTGGACAGATGCTATTCTTGCTGCTATCTGTCTAGGGAGGCAAAGCAGTGCAGAAAGAAGAAATGTACTTTTGATAAGCATAAAGTCTGAGCACCCTTAAATGGATTTATGTGATTTATATATTAAATTTCTCTGACAAATAATCAGGCTGTATGTTAGGCACTACAGCAGGAGCCACCCAAACCAACAGACAATGAGTCTAGCAAGGAAATGGGAAAGTGCAGCGATACAACCTGAGCTGGCTTTGGAGCTAGGTTTTGGCAAGGCCCATTTAACCTTATTCTGGTGATTAGAAAAATATGTGTATAGCACCATACCTTGGTCTTAGCCACAATGCCTAGTTATAAAAACACCCCAAAACAGATAAAGGAAACTTTCAGACTAAAAGCTATCAAAGACTGTAACTAAGAAATGGTGGAAGTTTCTCTTCACTTAGATGAATGTAGCCACATGTGTAGAACATGCCTTCTTGCCTGGCAATGAGTTTCTCTGCAAAGGAAGTTATTTTTTTTCTCTGGTTCTCCTCGACCTACACACAACCAAAACTTTGCAGGCACCTCCCTTTGCTCTGACAGGCCTGACTGTATGCCTCCTGCAGAGGATTATTGTCACATTGCTGTGGAGGCAAGCACACAAACTGGGGCCTGAGACATGAGATACAGCTTAGCACTATGCAGTTAAAAAGCTGCACATTTTACAGGACTGGATACAATTGAAAAGAAAGGGGGAATAAGTCTGGTAGGGATGGGTAAGGAGATACAGGCTCCTGCATCTTTCCAGTCACAAGTATGGGACATCCTCAATCCATAACAGGAATGGCTAGCACCATTCAGGAGGCAAGGAGATTAAAAGGAGCTGATCTGTGTCAGCACTCACTGTATCAGGGCTGCCTGGGACCCTTCCCAAATTGCTGGACTGTGCTAAACCAACACACAAAAGCAGTTCACTGCTGGTAGCAGAACTGTGCAGAAAAACTTATAGGTTTGCAAAATAATTCAAGTTGCTTTTTTCAAGTCTTCAAGTCTTTATTTAAAGTAATGTCTTTTTGTAGACAAAGCTTGTAGCCTGGTCTTGCATGAGAGTTCTTCCCACAGAGACCGTGCTGCTCCTGATTTGACTCTTTTGGGCCCTCAGCAAAGGGCAGCTGGATGTTGCAACAGGACCTCCAGAGCTTCCTGCCTTTCTTTATTTGTTCCTCTGCTGTCTGCCTTGCCTTCCAGCTACCTGTCCCTCCAGATGAAGCCAGCCATTTCCAATCCTCCCCCTAAACCACTGCCTTGGCAGAAGAGCTTCTCAGTGCACACAGGACCAAGCAGTGACCTTGTGGAGCAGGATCTCGGAGCAGGGATCTGTGCTGGGACACTCAGCCTGGTTGCCCTGCAGCAGGGTGACCTGCAGGCAGCATGGAGCTCTGCTTTTGCATCAGGGCCCTGCCCTGCAGAAGTACACTGCTCTACACTGCTGCCACTGCCAGAACTAGGAAATATGTCTGGGGCTGGAGCTAGGAATGTGTCTGGGTGGTGCAGCAGTGATGCTGCCCACCCACCTGCACAGCAGGCCCCAGAGTGGGTGAGAGAGAGACACTGGGGATATTCCTGGGCTTCTGCAGGCCTTGAGGGAAGCAACAGAAAAAAAACCCATAGGATGGTTTGGGTTGCAATGCACCTTTAAAAGATCATCTAATCCAACCCCCCTGATATGATCAGGGAGACCTTTCACTTGACCAGGTTGTTCAAAGTCCTTTCCAACACGGCCTTGAACACTTCCAGGAATGGGGCATCCACAGCTTCTCCAGGCAACCTGTTCCAGTGTCTCATCGCCCTCACTGAAGAAAAAATAAATTGTTCCTCAGATACAGTCTAAAATTACATTCAGTTTAAAACTCTTGTCCCTTCTCCTGTTACTATAGGCCCTGATAAAAATTCTGTCCCCATCTTTCTTATAAAGTCCCCTTTAACTACTGAAAGACTGCACTAAGCTCTCCCTGGAACCTTCTCTTCTCCAGGCTGAACAACCCCAACTCTCTCAGCTTGTCTTCGTAGGAGAGGGCCTCTGATCTTCTTCATGGCCTCCTCTGGACTTTCTCTAACAGGTCTAAGTTTTTCTTGTACTGGGGTCCCCAGAGCTGGATGCAACACTCCAAGTTAAGTCTCACCAGAGCAGAGTAGAAGCAGAGAACCACCTCCCTCGACCTGTTGGCCACATTCCTTTTTATGCAGCCCAGGATACAACTGGCTTTCTGGGCTGCAAGCACACTCTGAAATAAAGGCAAAACAAATTCTTAATAACATTAATCTGAGTTACTCCAGTTTTGATACTAAGGAAAGCTATACCTTATGGAAAGCTGTCAGACCACTTTAATAGCCCCTGTAAATCAGAGAAGCAATGATGTCAAAGAGGGTGTGCGTCCCCCAGAACCCACAGCTGGAAAGGAAGCCTATTGCTGTCCTGCTGGCATTCCCGGAAGCAGCGTTTCTCTCGAGACAGCTGCGCTGGATTTACCGGGGAGCTGCGGAGCACGGGCCCCCCGGCAGCGTTCGGGAGCGCGGTGCCAGCAGAGGGCACCTGCGACCCAGGGTACCCCGCGCACGGACCCCCACGCAGCGCAGGGTGCAGGGCTCTACTGCCACTCACCGCTCTCCACCAGCCCTCTCCGTCCGGCTGGGGCCCAAATCCCGACATTACCTTCCGACCTCTCCTCTTGACTCCTTCTTGCCCAAGCCGCACTCATCCCAGGCACCACTTTCATGCCCTGGGGGCATGCACTTGTTTTATGTTCTTGTGAATGACCCGGGGTTGTGGAGTCATCCCAGCGCCATGCAAGTCTGTTCACACGCGCGGAGCTCGCTCTTGCCCCACGGATGCTCAGGGCAGCCACAACCACACTGAAGAGCAGAGTCACAAGCCCTAACTCCCACTCTTCCTGGAGAAGCTGACGTGATGCGTGCTGAGCTTGGGGTAAGCTGACAGGAGAACTGATATGGGGCAGTGCTTCTCTGTACCCTCCCTGGCCACAAAGGGGCTTGTGAGGTTTGACTCAGAAGGGCTAGAACAGCTACTGCACCTCCACGGTCCCAGCCACCTTCAACATCACAAGACCACGCGTGTAAATCGGCCAGGTTTTGCTGTGGGGCAGTGCATTTGCATGTGAATACACCCCTGCAGTGCTGGTGCGGCAGTTGCCCAGTAGTACCTGATGCTAGCCCTCTGGCTAAAATACTGACCCCAGCACAGACCTGAAAAGCCAGACCACGCTGAAACAAATCCTGCCGTGAGCTGCATGACCAAGAACCCCCATTTGGCACATATTCACATCCTTTCCTGGATTCTGCCATGATCCTTGAGAACTTTGCTTTTATTCTAATATTACAGGGCTTGTAACTTCCCTCTTCCTCCTCATACTTTGGTGCCTAACTACAAATGTCTTGCCACATTACCAGTGAACTTTCACTCTGTTGCACCCTGATGGCTTGTTTCAGCAGGTATTTTGGATGTTTATGATATCTTCCAACTGCCAAGTTTGATAAAAATCAGACTTAAATGTCATTAGGTATGGTGGATGGACAGATGTATTCATGTGCAGCAAAGCATTATAGTCAAACTGTAAATTTTGGAGGGGGAAAAAGAGTAAAAATTAGCTTTGCCAAAAAAGAACATCACCAGCATGATGAGGTCAGGGAATTAGAAGTGGACTCTGGTGTGACTGGAAAAGTAGGATTTCCAGGGACTCCTTGCAGGTTGGGCTGGGGTGTTGGCTGCAATGGTGAAAGGCTACAGGGGGCTGACATGCAGTGTGCACAGCCAGACCTTGCCCAAGCCCATGGACATTTTTATTTTTCTTCTAAGTCTTATATTTCTCTTTCCTTGTTCATGGGTTCAATAGGACACCCTACCTCTTTACCAAAAATAGGTGTGCCGTTACCTGCTTGGATCTATAAGCCTATATTTACCCTTCTAGACATCATTGCATACTTGAGTGGTGCAGAGTGTGAATGATCCCTTCCAGTAACAGAGCCTTCTTTAATCAGAAAGCCTTGCTCTACTTCCAGAGCTGTGTTGAGACAAAGCAAGACAGTGGTCCCATGGAAAAAATGGCAATATTTTTACAAGATTCACATAAAACACAGTAGGCATTCATAGTAGAGAGCTACAGTGGACCTGTGAAAAAATGTGTTAGACACCCTCTGATATTTGTACTGAATGCTGTGCTGTAACTTCTTTTGCTATTGCTAAACATATTTGAAACATGACATATATAATAGTGTCATGAGAAATCAAATTGATTCTGCCTTGAGTCGCAATCGAGGTCTGACTCACAGTACACCAGAGGGAACTTTCCCTACAAGTGCTCAGTTCAAAAGTGAAAGAAGGGAGAGACAAATCTCACTAGCACAAGCCCAGGTATTTTCTGACAGCAGTAAAACATGGAAACCTTGGACTGATCTGCTAGTTCTGAAGAACAGATTTTCCACTGGCTCACCATTGTGGGTTGCCTTTTACTAACTGATCCATAAAAGATACCTGGAGAACCTGGAGGTTTTGAAAGCTAGGTTTACTCATTGAAGAATGCAATTTATGAGCTGGTCCTTGTTTGAATGTTGACTGAGAATATCAGTGCCACCAGTGATGATATTAGGGTCATAGACACCAGCATTGCCATCAAGTTGCTCACAGCATCAGGTTTTAACAAAGCACAAGGTGATTATTGGACTGACTTGCAGAATGTGTTAGAAAGAACTGAGAAACATGTAAGTGAACAGAAAAGAGGAAGCAGATATCTCTGGTCATGCACTTTGGCAGCAGGATAGCTCTTTCTCCACACTTTGGCAGCCCACCAGGCAACACCAGAGGCTGCTGAAAACAGCAGACCAACGAGAGCTGAGGACAGTAAGAGTGGCACGCCTGCTGTGTGTGGATGTATGTGTGTGTTGAGAAGTAGTTTTAATAAATGAGAAGAAAGTAGATTCACTTTCTCCTTGCAATTACTCTACTTTTGTGAGACCAAATAAACAGCAACATTAAGGGCTACTGGCAGGAGTTATTTATTGCATATTGCACTTGAAAACCACTGGAGTGTCGCACACTGTACCTGAAGCACTTTGAAGCCCAGACATATGCAAGTCTGCCAGACCACGAGCAGGGTTTTGGCTGGTCAGCTGTCAGTCTCATCCTCTGCGTTACCGATGTCCCCCCCGATTACCCTTCAGTCAACCGTGAGCAAAATGCCTGCAGTGCCCAGGGGAATAGCACAATTAGTACCTGCTTCCTGACTGTCGCTGCTCTTGAAGAAGGGCAACACCATAAACATTCCCCCATCATCTCTGCTGGCCGAGACAGAGCAGGTTTCTTCCTGTAGAACCAAGGCAGTTTCTTTCCAGGCTCATGGACTCACTAGTTATAAGAAACACATAGAACTTTGAGGGATGTTGGATGGTGCCCAGACCTGCGTGCACAGGCATTTCTACTGGCTTGATGATGGACATGAGGAAACTCCTTCCTCAGAAATGTGGAACAGCTCTGGGACAGGGCATCAGAGAGATGTAGATCCCCATGCTCAGCAGCTTTCAAGACTCAGCAGGACAAAACCACAGCTGACTTCACCTGTTGCTGGCAGTAGTCATGCTCCAAGCAGGATGTTTGGCTGAAGACCTCCAGAAGGCCCTGCCACTGGCAGTGCTGGGATGTTGTGACATATTCAACAAAAAGGTGGCCCCGGTCTTCTTTGCTGGAAAGGAAACAAGTTGAAACAAGCTCCACCGAGCTAACAGAAAAGTGCTGTTTAGCCTTAGTTGCGCCAAGCAAAAACAACATGCAGCCCTCCAAGGGCATGAATGCAAACGCAGCCCTCGCTGCACCGCAGCAGCTCGCAGCTGCCTATTACCTCTGCTACAGGCGAGCGCTTCTATGGGTTGCTACAGCGACCTGCAGCGGCCGTTCCAGTACGGTGTCAGCGGGCGCTGCGCTGGAGAACCAGCCAAAGCGGGGTGCTCTCACAAGGGCTAGCCAAGGCGGCGGGACTGTCCGCTCTGGGGCTCCGCAGAGACAGGCAGGAATGTCGGGCACCGGAGGGTGATGCCGGGGCGGGATGCCGGGGCGGGATGCCGGGACCGGGTGGCGCTGAGGGTCCCTCCGGGGATGTCGGCGGCGGCGGGCGGGGAGCGGGGCCGCCCCCAGCGGGCGGAGCCGCCACCGCCCCCG